>CAUPSL010000559.1:0-2500 GCA_963514005.1 Raja brachyura
GCACACACACACACACTCACACACACTCACACACACACACACACACACACACACTCACACGCACACACACACACACTCACACACACTCACATACACACACACACACACACAAACACTCACACACACTCACACACACACACACTCTCACACACACTCACACTCACACACACACACACTCACACACACCCACACACACACACACACACACTCACACACCCACACGCACTCACACACTCACACACACACACACACACACACACACACACACACACTCACACACACACACGCACTCACACACACACACACACACACACACCCACACACACTCACACACACCCACACACACACACACACTCACACACATTCACACATCTTTCAAAGGGGATCATCCACGGCACAATATGGAACAGACAGGCACAAAGTGTGTCGGGATGCTCAGTGTGATACAGTGTGGAAACAGGCCCTTCGGCCCAACTCGCCCACACCGGTCAACATGTAAAGCACAGAAACATAGAAATTAGGCGCAGGAGTAGGCCATTCGGCCCTTCGAGCCCGCACCGCCATTCAATATGACCATGGCTGATCATCCAACTCAGTATCCCGTACCTGCCTTCTCTCCATATCCCCTGATCCCTTTAGCCACAAGGGCCACATCTAACTCCCACTTAAATATAGCCAACGAACTGGCCTCAACTACCTTCTGTGGCAGAGAATTCCACAGATTCACCACTCTCTGTGTGAATCAGCTACACTAGTCCCTGTGACATGTCCCAGCTACACCAGTCCCACCTGCCTGCGCTTGGTCCATATCCCTCCAAACCCGTCCAATCCATGTACCTGTCTAACTGTTTCTTAAACGTTGGGATAGTCCCAGCCTCAACTACCTCCTCCGGCAGCTCGTTCGAGTCAAGAGGTTTATTGTCGTGTCCCACATAGGCCAAATATACAGAAAAAGTGCAAAAGGCTGTTACAGTTTAGAGTCTGTTTGTTGCTGAGTTTAATAGCCTGGGGAAGCAGCTATTCCTGAACCTGGATGTACCATGCTTCAGGCTCCTGTACCTTCTACCTGAAGGCAACGGTGAGATGAGTGTGTGGCCAGGGTGGTGTGGGACCTTGATGATGCTGCCAGCCTTTTTGAGGCAGTGACTGCGATAAATCCCCTCGATGGAAGGAAGGTCAGAGCCGATGATGGACTGGGCAGTGTTTACTACTTTTTGTAGTCTTTTCCGCTCCTGGGCGCTCAAGTTGCCGAACCAAGCCACGATGCAACCGGTCAGCAAGCTCTCTACTGTACACCTGTAGAAGTTAGAGAGAGTCCCCCTTGACAGACCGACTCTCCGTAATCTTCTCAGGAAGTAGAGGCTCTGATGAGCTTTCTTTATAATTGCATCTGTGTTCTCGGACCAGGAAAGATCTTCAGAAATGTGCACGCCCAGGAATTTGAAGTTCTTGACCATTTCCACCATCGTCCAGTTGATATAAACGGGTCTGTGGGTCCCCATCCTACTCCTTCCAAAGTCTACAATCAGTTCCTTGGTTTTGCTGGTGTTGAGGGCCAGGTTATTGTGCTGGCACCATATGGACATTCGCTCGATCTCTCTTCTATACTCTGACTCGTCCCCATCAGTGATACGTCCCACAACAGTGGTGTCGTCAGCGAACCTGATGATGGAGTTCGCACTATGTCCGGCTACACAGTCATGAGTATAGAGTGAGTACAGCAGGGGGCCGAGCACGCAGCCTTGAGGTGCTCCCCTGCTGATTGTTATCGAGGCTGACACATTTCCACCAATACGGACAGACTGTGGTCTGTGAATGAGGAAGTCGAGGATCCAATTGCAGAGGGATGCGCAGAGACCCAGTTCTGCGAGTTTGGTAACCAGCTTGGGGGGGTTGATTGTGTTAAATGCCGAGCTGCAATCGATGAATAACAGCCTGACATATGAGCTTTTGTTGTCCAAGTGGTCCAGAGCGGAGTGGAGAGCCAGCGAGATCGCATCAACCGTTGATCTGTTGTGGCGGTAAGCGAACTGCAGTGGGTCCAGGTTTTCTGTCGACGTAGGAGTTGATTTGCGCCATGATCAACCTCTCGAAGCACTTCATCACCACAGGCGTTAGTGCCACAGGTCGATGGTCATTGAGGCACCTCATGCACCCACCACGCTTTGTGTGAAGACATTACCCCTCGGATTCCTCTTAAATTATCCCCCCTCACCTTGAGCCTATGTCCTTTAGTTATGTTTTAGTTTAATTTAGAGATTCACAGGCCCTTCGGCCCACCAGGTCCGTGCCGCACAACGATCCCCGCACACTAACACTATCCTACACTCACTGGGGACTATCGTCTTTTACATTTACCAAGCCAATTAACCTACATACCTGTACGTCTTTGGAGTGTGTCTTTGTCCTCGATTCCCCTACTCTGGGCAAGAGACTCTGTGCGTCTACCCGATCTATTCCTCTCATGATTTTGTACACCTCTATAAGATCCCCCCTCATC
>CAUPSL010000559.1:7500-28387 GCA_963514005.1 Raja brachyura
CGCACTCCAAAGATGCGCGGGTTTGACTTTGGTAAAGATTGTAAATTGACCCCAGAGCGTGTAGGACAGTGTTATGGGCCTGTCCCCCTTTGGAGATTTTTCAGCGGACGGCCGGCGACTGTCAAGTTGCCAGTAGTCGCCTGAAAAAACGGCAACTGGAACGGCGACTGTCAGAGTGTAACACAAACACACACACACACACACACACACGCACACGCACACACACACACACGCACACACACACACACACACACGCACACACGCACACACATGCACACACACACACAAACACACGCACACACACGCACACACACACACACACACGCACACACACACACGCACACACACACACACATGAACACACACGCAAACACACACACACACAGGCACACACGCGCTCACACACACGCAAACACACACACACACAAACACACACACCCACACACACACACACATGCACATGCACACACACACACATGCACACACACGTGCACACACACGTGCACACACACACACAAACGTACACACACGCACACACACGCGCGCACACACACACACACGCAAACACACACACGCGCACACACGCGCGCGCGCGCACACACACACACACGTGCACACACACACGCACGCACACACACACGCACGCACACACACGCGCACGCACGCACGCACACACATACACACGCACACACACATACACACACACCCACACACGCACACACCCATCACTTCCTTCACCAGCCCGTTATGCAGGTGGGGGACAGGGCAAGCGGGGAAGCGCTGTCTGAGTGAAATTCACACGGTGCAAAGCCAAGGTGATGCAGACACACACCGCGATGAACAGGAAGGTTGGCGCTGTAATGAAGACGGTGAAAGCACAGTGTACGGGAAGTCCTTTAACAGATGGGGGGGAAGAGTGGGGAGAAGGATTGGAGACAACTTTTAAGAAGCCAGAGATACACGGCTGTGAAGCTCGGCGGACATTTAACGTTACCGGTCGGTTATCCTTGGTTCTGAAAACTACTGCCTACGTTTTTTTTTCTCAATGAGCCAATGAAATTCACCGGTCTGCACCGGCTACAACCTACGAGCACCTTCGACCTCCTGGCGACCCACTAGGACCTCCTGGCGACCCACCTACGCCTCGAGAATTCTCGCTACTCTCCATGGCGGCTTCATTCCGGTCGCCGCTAATTTTTCAACAAGTTGAATAATTCGCGGCGACCATAACGAGGCCGCGACTAGTTCCCAGAACGCGGGAACTCCTCGCGACCACGAAGGCGACTCCCCGGCAACCGCCCGCGACCATGTGGCGACCGCATAGTCTCCTGCAGCCTCCTAAAAAGTTGCCAAAGTGGGACAGGCCCACGACAGTGCGGGTGATTGCTGGACAGCACCGACTCGGTGGGCTGAAGGGCCTGTTTCTGCGCTGTACCGCTAATCGCTAAGTCTATGCTGGCACTCGTTAGAGCAAATCCACCATTTCCAGTCTCCTGTTCTTTTCCTGTTCCCTTGCAAATATTTCTTTAGAGATGCAGCGCAGAAACTGGCCCTTCGGCCCACCGAGTCCGCGCCGACCAGCGATCCCTGCCCACTATCCTACACACACCAGGGACATTTTGACCAAAGCCAATGTACCTACAAACCCGCACGTCTTTGGAGTGCGGGAGGAAGCCGGAGCACCCGGAGAAAACCCACGCGGGTCACGGGGAGAACGTGCAGACTCCGTGCAGACAGCGCCCGTCGTCGGGATCGAACATTCTGATTTACAAGTGTTGAGAGTGTGGAAAACGAATGAATGAATCAGATTTAAAGAAGGAACTGCAGATGCTGGAAAATCGAGGGTTACACAAAATGCTGGAGGAACTCAGCGGGTGCAGCAGCATCTATGTAGCGAAGGAGATAGGCGACGTTTCGGGCCGTAACCCTTCTTCAGACTAATGAATAAGTTTATTGGCCAAGTATTCACATACAAGGAATTTGCCTTGGTGCTCCGCCCGCAAGTGACAACGACATACAGTGATAGTTAGGATTGTCTAACTACATCAGAAGGGCAAAGAGACCCAAGGCACGGAATCCAGCATCAAGGCATGGTTTGGGAACAGGTCCATCCGAGACAGCAAGAAATGGCAGAGAATTGTGGACGCAGCCCAGACTATGCTGGCTCGAAGGGCTGAATGGCCTACTCCTGCAACCATTGTCTATTGTCATCACATAAACCAACGTCCCTTCCATTGACTCCATTTATACCATAGACAGGCACAAAATGCTGGAGTAACTCAGCGGGTCATGCAACATCTCTGGATAGAAAGGAATGGGTGCCATTTTGTGTCGGGACCCTTCTTCAGACTGAAAAGGGCCTGTCCCACTTTCATAGAAACATAGAAACATAGAAATTAGGTGCAGGAGTAGGCCATTCGGCCCTTCGAGCCTGCACCGCCATTCAATATGATCATGGCTGATCATCCAACTCAGTATCCCGTACCTGCCTTCTCTCCATACCCTCTGATCCCCTTAGCCACAAGGGCCACATCTAACTCCCTCTTAAATATAGCCAATGAACTGGCCTCAACTACCCTCTGTGGCAGAGAGTTCCAGAGACCCACCACTCTCTGTGTGAAAAAAGTCCTTCTCATCTCAGTCCTAAAGGATTTCCCCCTTATCCTTAAGCTGTGACCCCTTGTCCTGGACCTCCCCAACATCGGGAACAATCTTCCTGCATCTAGCCTGTCCAACCCCTAAAGAATTTTGTAAGTTTCTATAAGATCCCCTCTCAATCTCCTAAATTCTAGAGAGTATAAACCGAGTCTATCCAGTCTTTGTTCATAAGACAGTCCTGACATCCCAGGAATCAGTCTGGTGAACCTTCTCTGCACTCCCTCTATGGCAATAATGTCCTTCCTCAGATTTGGAGACCAGAACTGTACGCAATACTCCAGGTGTGGTCTCACCAAGACCCTGTACAACTGAAGTAGAACCTCCCTGCTCCTATACTCAAATCCATTTGCTATGAAAGCTAACATACCATTCGCTTTCTTCACTGCCTGCTGCACCTGCATGCCTACTTTCAATGACTGGTGTACCATGACACCCAGGTCGCGCTGCATCTCCCCTTTTCCTAATCGGCCACCATTTAGATAATAGTCTGCTTTCCTGTTTTTGCCACCAAAGTGGATAACCTCACATTTATCCACATTATACTGCATCTGCCAAACATTTGCCCACTCACCCAGCCTATCCAAGTCACCTTGCAGTCTCCTAGCATCCTCCTCACAGCTAACACTGCCCCCCAGCTTAGTGTCATCTGCAAACTTGGAGATGTTGCCTTCAATTCCCTCATCCAGATCATTAATGTGTATTGTAAATAGCTGGGGTCCCAGCACTGAGCCTTGTGGTGCCCCACTAGTCACTGCCTGCCATTGTGAAAACGACCCGTTTACTCCTACTCTTTGCTTCCTGTTTGCCAGCCAGTTCTCTATCCACACCAATACTGAACCCCCAATGCCGTATGCTTTCACGGCCTAATTCACAACCTTTTTTACTCGTGGACATTTTTCATCAGACTAGAAAAAATGCCCCGACCTACTTGATGCCACGAGTACCTACGACTAGCATCAGGGCCTGCTACGTCCTACCTACGACCTCCTACGACCTTGTGACGGCCATTCTGCGAGCATGAGTCAAGGGCAAACTCGGCAGAGGTCGTGAATGAGGTCGTGAGAGTGGGACAGGCCCTAAAGACTGAAGAAGGGTCTCGACCCGAAACATCACTTATCCATGTTCTCCAGAGATGCTGCCTGGCCCGCTGAGTTACTCCAGCACTTTTTGTCCTTTTATGTCCATCAACCAGCTTCTGCAGTTCCTCGATTCTACAAAGAATAAACCGAAAGTTACGCCTACATCTAAAGTCAGGCTGTGAGATCTAGTTTTCATTTTATTTTTCGAGAAACAGGCCCTTCGGCCCACCGAATCCATGCCGTCCAGCGATCCCTAACACTGTCCTAACACACACTGGGGGGAATTAACTATTTACACCGAGCCAGTTAGCCTACAAACATGGAGAGTTTTGGAGAGCTTTGGAGGGCGGTGCGGTGGCACAGCAGTAGAGAGTCGCTGCCTCACAGCGCCAGAGACCCGGGTTCGATCCTGACTACGGGTGCTGTCTGTGTGGAGTTTTTATGTTCTCCCCGTGACCTGCGTGGGTTTTCTCCGAGATCGGTTTCCTCCCACACTCAATAGACAATAGACAATAGGTGCAGGAGTAGGCCATTCGGCCCTTCGAGCCAGCACCGCCATTCACAGTGATCATGGCTGATCATCCCCAATCAGTACCCCGTTCCTGCCTTCTCCCCATATCCCCTGACTCCGCTATCTTTAAGAGCCCTATCTAGCTCTCTCTTGAAAGCATCCAGAGAACCGGCTCTGCAGAACGGAGGCAGAGAATTCCACAGACCCACAACTCTCTGTGTGAAAAAGTGATTCCTCGTCTCCGTTCTAAATGGCTTACCCCTTATTCTTAAACTGTGGCCCCTGGCCTTTAAAATGATGAAAGGGATAGACAGAGTTGACGTGGATAAGCTTTTCCCATTGAGGGTAGGGAAGATTCAAACAAGAGGGCATGACATGAGAATTAAGGGACAGAAGTTTAGGGGTAACATGAGGGGGAACTTCTTTACTCAGAGAGTGGTGGCTGTGTGGAATGATGTTCCAGCAGAAGTGGTGGAGGCAGGATCGATTTTAACATTTAAAAGTAAAGTGGATAGGTATATGGACGGGAAGGGAATGGAGGGGTAAGGTCTGAGTGCAGGTAGATGGGACTAGGGGAAAATAAATGGTCGGCACGGACTGGAAGGGCCGTGAGGGCCTGTTTCCGTGCTGTAATTGTTATATGGTTATATGGTTATATGGTTTATAAGCTCTCCTCTCATCCTTCTAAAAGCCTTAACAATCTTATATGTTTCAATGAGATATCCTCTCATCCTTCTAAATTCCAGAGTGTACAAGCCCAGCCGCTCCATTCTGCGTATGACAGTCCCGCCATCCCGGGAATTAACCTGGTGAACCTACGCTGCACTCCCTCGATAGTCATTCCAAAGATATCCAGGTTTGTAGTTGTAGGATTGATAGCAATGTAAAATTGTCCCGTGTGTGTGTGCGTGTGTGCGTGTGTGCGTGTGTGCGTGTGTGCGTGTGTGTGTGTGTGTGTGTGTGTGTGTGTGTGTGTGTGCGCGTGTGTGTGCGTGTGTGTGCGTGTGTGCGTGTGTGTGCGTGTGTGTGTGTGTGTGCGCGTGAGCGTGTGTGTGTGCGTGTGTGCGTGTGTGTGTGTGCGTGTGTGTGCGTGTGTGTGTGTGTGTGTGTGCGTGTGTGTGTGTGTGTGCGTGCGTGTGTGCGTGTGTGCGTGTGTGCGTGTGTGTGCGTGTGTGCGCGTGTGTGCGTGTGTGTGTGTGTGCGTGTGTGTGTGTGTGCGTGTGTGCGTGTGTGCGCGTGTGTGCGTGCGTGCGTGCGTGTGTGTGCATGTGTGCGTGTGTGTGTGTGTGCGTGTGTGTGTGCGTGTGTGCGTGTGCGTGCGTGCGTGCGTGTGTGTGTGTGTGTGTGTGTGTGTGTGCGTGGGGTAGTGTTAATGTGCGGGGATCGCTGGTCGGCGCGGGCTGGGTGGGCAGGAGGGCCTGTTTCCGCGCTGTATCTCTGAGCGAGACTAATCTCGCGCATTCTCATAAGCGGGCAGAAGGGGCCGAGGTTGAGCGTGGCCTTCCGCAGATGCCACCTCTGACGGGGGATCCGTGCGCCGAAATGTCAGGCGCGATGATGAGGTTGGTTTCTCCGAGCGGGAGCATGGAGCCACAGCCGACTGACGCAAAAGCACCCGCACTACCCGCTGAGCTGAGGTTGACGCCGGATGGGGAGGTGTGAACGCAAGCTGTGCCTTGCAAAGGCTCATATGCCAGGCTACTGGAGTGCGGAGAGGGTACGAAGGATGTATCAGTGAGCCCAAAGCATATTCCACGCAAGCACCGCTCAATGAAGATTCATCCACGCAAAACCACCTCAAGATACAAGTGACAGGAGCAGAATTAGGCCATTCGGCCCATCAAGTCTACTCCGCCATTCAATCATGGCTGATCTATCTCTCCCTCCTAACCCCATTCTCCTGCCTTCTCCCCATAACCCCTGACTCCTGTACTAACCAAGAATCGGCCCTTTTTCTCGACCCGAAACGTCGCCTATCTCCTTCGCTCCTTAGATGCTGCTGCACCCGCTGAGTTTCTCCAGCTTTTTGTGTAACCCTCGATTCTCCAGCATCTGCAGTTCCTTCTTTAACACAAGAATCTGTCTCTCTCTGCCTTAAAAATATCCACTGACTTGGCCTCCACATCCGTCTGTGGCAAAGAATCCCACAGATTCACCGTCCTCTGACTAAAGAAATTCCTCCTTCCTAAAGGAGCGTCCTTTAATTCTGAGGCTGTGGCCTCTGGTCCTAGACTCTCCCACTAGTGGAAACATCCTCCCCACATCCACTCTATCCAGGCCTTGCACGATTCAGTAAGGGATACACCTTGACTTTGGATGGCAAGGCTGCAAAGGAATGGACTTGTTTCCGTTCTGTTGGGCAGTTGGCGTTATTAGGGATGATTATAAGCGCAGATATCTCTAGTGGTGATGTGTAGGAAGGAACTGCAGATGCTGGTTTAAACGGAAATAGACACTAAATGCTGGAGTAACTCAGCGGGACAGGCAGCATCTCTGGAGGGAAGGATCGAGACCTTTCTTCAGGCTGAACTAATATCCACTTTGTCACCCATTCCCCTCCTGAGATGCTGCCTGTCCCGCTGAGTTACTCCAGCTTTTCCTGTCTATCTCCAGTGGCTGTGTGTTCAGTTAGTTAGGTTTTCGTCTATTGCCACGTGGGCCGAGGTACAGTGAAAAGCCTTTGCTGCGTGCTAACCAGTCAGCGGAAAGGCACGATTACAATCGAGCCGTTTACAGTGCACAGATGCCTGATGAAGGGAGTAGTATTTACTGCAAGGTATAGTCCGATCAAAGATAGTCCGAGGGTCACCAATGAGGTCGATAGTAGGTCAGGACCGCAAGGCTCGGTGCTGGGACCGCAGCTATTTACAATATACATCAATGTATACATCAATATACATCAACTCTTACAAAATTCTTAAGGGGTTGGACAGGCTAGATGCAGGAAGATTGGTCCCGATGTTGGGGAGGTCCAGGACAAGGGGTCACAGCTTAAGAATAAGGGAAAAATCCTTTAGGACCGAGATGAGAAGAACTTTTTTCACACAGAGAGTGGTGGGTCTCTGGAACTCTCTGCCACAGAGGGTAGTTGAGGCCAGTTCATTGGCTATATTTAAGAGGGAGTTAGATGTGGCCCTTGTGGCTAAGGGGATCAGAGGGTATGGAGAGAAGGCAGGTACGGGATACTGAGTTGGATGATCAGCCATGATCATATTGAATGGCGGTGCGGGTTCGAAGCGCCGAATGGCCTACTCCTGCACCTAATTTCTATGTTTCTATATCTATCTTTCTATGATTTGGATGAAGGGATTCAAAGTAACATTAGCAAATTTGCAGATGACACAAAGCTGGGTGGCAGTGTGAACTGTGTGGAGGATGCTATGAGAATGCGGGGTGACTTGGACAGGTTGGGGGAGTGGGCAGATGCATGGCAGATGCAGTTTAATGCGGATAAATGTGAGGTTATCCACTTTGGTGGCAAGAACAGGAAGGCAGATTACTATCTAAATGGCATCAAGTTGGGAAAAGTGGAAGTACAATGGGATCTGGGGGTCCTTGTTCATCAGTCTATGGAAGTAAGCATGCAGGTACAGCAGGCAGTGAAGAAAGCCAATGGCATGTTGGCCTTCATAACAAGAGGAGTTGTGTATAGGAGCAAAGAGGTCCTTCTGCAGTTGTACAGGGCCCTAGTGAGACCACACCTGGAGTATTGTGTACAGTTCTGGTTCCCTGACTTGAGGAAGGACATTCTTGCTATTGAGGGAGTGCAGTGTAGGTTTACAAGGTTAATTCCCGGGATGGCGGGACTGTCATATGCTGAGAGAATGGAGCGGCTGGGCTTGTACACTCTGGAGTTTAGAAGGATGAGAGGGGATCTCATTGAAACATATAAGATTGTTAAGGGTTTGGGCAAGAGGGCATGACATGAGAATTAAGGGACAGAAGTTTAGGGGTAACATGAGGGGGAACTTCTTTACTCAGAGAGTGGTGGCTGTGTGGAATGAGCTTCCAGCAGAAGTGGTGGAGGCAGGATCGATTTTAACATTTAAAAGTAAAGTGTTATACGGTTATATGGTTAAAGTGGATAGGTATATGGACGGGAAGGGAATGGAGGGGTATGGTCTGAGTGCAGGTAGATGGGACTAGGGGAAAAGTAAATGGTGGGCACGGACTGGAAGGGCCGAGAGGGCCTGTTTCCGTGCTGTAATTGTTATATGGTTATACGGTTATATGACACGCTAGAGGCAGGTAACATGTTCCCGATGTTGGGGGAGTCCAGAACCAGGGGCCACAGTTTAAGACAGGGACAGGGAGAACATGCCAACTCCACGCAGACAGCACCCGAGGTCAGGATCAAACCCGGGACTCTGGCTCTGTGAGGCAGCAGCTCCACCTTGCCCCCCCATTCAGAAACTAGAATCGAATGCTCCGGCTTCCCAACCAGGAAACGCACTAGTTCAGAATTCCTACTATTAAGTCAATAAAAGAATTGTTATAGCTTCAATTGGATCAGCTCTTATTCCATTACACTCCAGAAAATATAAACCCTGGCTATTCAATATCTCCTGCCCGGATAATCCTTTCAAGCCTGGATTCGATTTGGAGAATCTTGGTAGCAATCCCTTTATATCCTCCCGCAGGTAAGGAGATAAAGGGTGTACACAGTCCCTCTGTTGCAGCCTTACCAGGGTGTATATAAATATAGAGCCATAGAATATAGGTGCAGAAGGAGGCCATTTGGCCCTTCGAGCCAGCACTGCCATTCATTGTGATCATGGCTGATCGTCCAAAATCAGTACCCCGTCCCTGCCTTCTCCCCCATATCCCTTGGTTCCATTAGCCCTAAGAGCTGAACTCTCTATTGAAAACATCCAATGATTTTGGCCTCCACTGCCCTCTGTGGCGGAGAATTCCACAGATTCACAACTCTCAGTTTGTGGAATTCCCTGCCACAGAGGGCAGTGGAGGCCAAATCACTGGATGGATTTAAGAGAGAGTTGGATTGCGCTCTAGGGGCTGGTGGAGTCAAGAATGGCGGTGCTGGCTCGAAGGGCCGAATGGCCTACTCCTGCACCTATTGTCTATTGTCTATTGTCAATAAAACATCCTCCGAAGAAGGGTCTCGGCCCGAAACGTCGCCCATCTCCTTCGCTCCTTAGATGCTGCTGCACCCGCTGAGTTTCTCCAGCCTTTTGTGTAACCCTCGATCCTCCATTCATATTTCGCTTGGGCAGCCTACAACCCAACGGTATTAATTTTGATTTCTCCGATTCCAAGTGACCCCTGCATTCCCTCCCCCCCCCACCCCCACCCCCACCCTCCCCCACCCTAGTCGTCCTCCTAGTTCCATTGTTCCCATCCCCATATCCATTCATTCCCTCCTCTTCCCCAGCCAACAATGGGCCATTGTGGGCTCCACCCACCCTTGGTCATCCGCTTTGATCCGGCCTTATCTTGCCTCCAGTTCCGTCCCATCCACTGTCAGTCTGAAGAAGGTTCCCGACGCAAGACGTCACCCAGTTTGTTTCACTAAAGATGCTCGCTTGACTGCATATTTTATCTACGTGTCTAATGATTTGATATACCTACCAGGCCTCCCCTCGGTCTCCGACGCTCCAGACAAGACTACCCAAACTTCCATCCTGCGAGTCAGATTAGTCGCTGATTCGTACGGGTGTCGGGGGTTAATGGGGAGAAGGCAGGAGAATAGAGTTAGGAGGGAGAGATAGATCTCCCATTGAATGGCGGTGGAGTAGACTTGATGGCCTAATTCCGCTCCTATCACTTATGAACGCATGAAGTCTCTGCCTTCACGCTGGGCGGTCTCGGTGGTGCAGCGGTAGAGTTGCCGCCCTACAGCGCTTGCGGCGCCGGAGACCCGGGTTCGATCCCGACTACGATCGCTGTCCGTACGGAGTTTGCACGTTCTCCCCGTGACCGCGCGGGTTTTCTCCGAGATCTTCGGTTTCCTCCCACACTCCAACGAGGTGCTTAATTGCCTTGGTATATTTGTAAATTGGACCTCGTGTGTTCAGGATAGTGCTAGTGTGTGGGTGATCGCTGGTCGGCACGGACTCAAGGGGCCGAAGGGCCTGTTTCCGTGCTGTACCTCTAAACCCAACAAAAGATAGTCGTCCTTCATCACTTCCATCTCTTCGCCTCTGTCCTATCTCCAGTTATCTGCCACTTCAATTATGCATTCAAGTTCCTACTTTGACCTTGAGCGCTAAAATATACTGTTGCAGGAACTCGGTGGGTCAGGCAGTCGACATTTCAGGTCAAAGAGCCTTCCGCTGGGTATTCCATCGGTGCTCTGTTGTGGCTCTGAGTCGACCTCGTTGTCTTTTGGACCTTCACACTCTTCCAGTGAAACCAAATGTACGTTCAAGGAACAGGAGCTCATCTTCCGACTAGTTTCGGTTTGTAGTTTAGTTTAGTTCAGAGATGCAGCGCAGAAACAGGCCCTTCGGCCCACCGAGTCCGCGCCGACCAGCAATCCCCGCACACTGACGCTACCCTACACACACCTTGGGGGCAATTTCACGTTTATACCAAAGCCAATTAACCTACAAACCTGCATGTCCTGTTTCTGACCGACAACAGGTGCATGAGTAGGCCGTTCAGCCCTTCGAGCCAGCATCGGAACCTCTGGCACGTCATAGGTGATGTGGAACGTGGGAGGAAACCCGAGCACCAGGAGAAAACCCACGCAGTCACAAAAAGTTTTCATTTACACCAAGCCCATTAGCCTACAAACCTGCACGTCTTTGGAGCGTGGGAGGAAACCGAAGATCTCGGGGGGGGGGGGGGGGGGGGGGGAACCCACGCACGCAGGTCACGGGGAGAACGTGCGAACTCCGTACGGACAGCGCCCGTAGTCGGGATCGAACCCGGGTCTCTGGCGCCGTGAGGCAGCGACTCTACCGCTGCGCCGCCGTGGTTGACAATGTTGCACAAAGCAACAATGGAGAGAGAGAGAGAGAGAGAGAGAGAGAGAGAGAGAGAGAGAGAGAGAGAGAGAGAGAGAGAGAGAGAGAGAGAGAGAGAGAAAATAGGAAAGATAAAATGGTGTCAGACTGGAAGAAGATAAAATGGTTGACGAGAACGCAAGAGTAAAAACTACCACTGGCGATGATCTCAGGTTTGGAAGCAGCTCTGTGGTTAAGTAAACTGCGCTTGGAACTTGATGGGGGACAGGCTAATAGGGTGGGTCGATGTTGCCTTTGTGACATTTCGTGCAGTGAACTGCGTACCCCATGCACTGGGATTCATCAAGTGTGGCAGAACCAGTGTGAAAGATACATCTTCTGGATGAGCTGGGACACATCCTCAGTGATGTGACCTGGGGCCATCGGGTGTTTCGGGTCTCACAACATCAGACACCCTCTCCCAGGCGACCCAGCCGGGGTTGATCAGGCCCCGACTTGCGTCCCAGCAGCAACCGCCCACGGATCAGCCCTCTTAATCCAAAGCCACCGAGTGGCTTTCTCTGCGGCTTCGCTTGCGGATTGAATGGCCCTCTTCTTTGCCAGCCCCGTAATGCCCAACTGGTTGAGGACTTTGCTAGAGTGGGCGTCCTGCAAAGCCTCTACAGCCCACCTCTATCGGCTCATAGTATGTCTTCCAGCCTCTGTCCTGGCACATCTCCACCAGTTCCTGGTACTTTGCGGGCGTCCTCTCATTAGCCTCTTCAATACCCTCTTCCCAGGGCACTGTCAGTTCCAGAATGATCAGCTGTTTTGTCACCTCAGAGGTGATGGTCATGTCTGGCCGGAGTGATGTTGCTGTGATCTGCTGTGGAAACTTCAGCTGTTTGCCCAGATCGACGTGCAGCTGCCAGTCAGTGGCTGTGTAGAGGAGGCCCGTCCTTGTTTTTGGGTTGTGGTCGGGGCTTCTCTCCAGCTTTGACAAAAGTGATGGATTTCTTTGGGGCGTGGTGGTGTTTGCTGTTACCGATGGCAGTGGCTATGCTCTCAGCAACCACCTTGAGCACCTGGTCATGCCGCCACCGATAGCGACCTTCCCCAAGAGACTTTGGGCGGCTGCTGAGGAGATGTTCTAATGATCCTCTTCCAGGGCAAAGTGGGCAGGAAGGTGTCTCGCTCTTGCCCCAGACGTGGAGGTTTGCTGGGCTTGGTAGGGCATCGTAGACAGAGGAATGCCTGAGATATTCCGGTTGTTGCTTAATTTGTTGCAGACAGTTCGACACCAGCACACCCCGATCATTCCACGCTCACTGGCCCGGGCGGCACGGTGGCGCAACGGTACACGTGCTGCCTCGCAGCGCCAGAGACCCGGGTTCGAACCCGACCTCGGGTGCCTGTCCACGTGCGGAGTTCGCACGTTCTCCCCCTGACCCGCGTGGGTTTTCTCCGAGATCACATACGCCAAGCCAATTAACCGACAGACCTGCGCGTCTTTGGAGCGTGGGAGGAAACCGAAGATCTCGGAGAAAACCCACGCACGCAGGTCACGGGGAGAACGTGCAAACTCCGTGCAGACAGCGCCCGTAGTCAGGATGCAAGCCGGGTCTCTGGCGCTGTGAGGTGGCAACACTACCGCTTCCATTTCAAGCAGGGTGCAAGGCCAGAGAGTTGTGAATTTGTGGAATTCCCTGCCACAGAGGGCAGTGGAGGCCAAGTCACTGGATGGATTGAAGAGAGAGTTAGATAGAGCTCTAGGGGCTGGTGGAGTCAAGGGATATGGGGAGAAGGCAGGCACGGGTTATTAATAGGGATGATCAGCCATGATCACAATGATGGCGGTGCTGACTGGAAGGGCCGAATGGCCTCCTCCGGCACCTATTTTCTATGTTCCTATGTTTCTATGTTTGTAGGTTAATTGGCTTGGGTGAAAATGGTAAATTGTCCCCAGTGTGTGTAGGATAGTGCTAGTGTGCGGGGATCGCTGGTCGGTGCGGACTCGATGGGCCAAAGGGCCTGTTTCCGCGCTGTATCTATAAACTAAACTAAACTCTTGCAGGAGATGATACACAGATAGCTATGTCAAAGTGCATTTATACATAAACTCCGACATACTCAAAATATCTCAGGCTATTTCCAGGCAAACTCCAGGGACCTCCATAGTAATTTGCAGACTCAGTACAGAAGCAGGCCCTTCTTGGAGTGCGAACTCCAAACGGACAGCAGCCGAGGTCAGGATCGAACCCGAGACTCTGGCGTTGTGCGGCAGGCGTGCCGCCCTAATCACTGCGCTATCGAGCCAGTCCCACCAGCCCGTGCCTGCCCCTTATATCAGTGGCGGACACAGCGCCAGAGACCCGGGTTTTCGATCCCGACTACGGGCGCTGCCTGTGGGGAGTTTGCACGCTCTCCCCGTGACCCGCGTAGGTTTTCCCCGGGTGCTCTGGTTTCCTCCCGCACTCCAGAGACGGCGGTTTTTTTAGGCTAAGTGGCTTCTGTAGATTGTAAAATGTCCCTAGTGTGTGTCGGATAGCGTTAGTGTACGGGGTGATCAGCAGTCAGCAGGGACTCGGTGGGCCGAAGGGCCTGTTTCCACGCAGTATCTCCAAACCTAAAGTCTAACTCTCTCAGTCCCGCGCTCAGACCATTGCTTTTTCATTCAGATTTACGAGCCTGGCTTTTAAATCGCACTACATCACTTTTGATCTCCAGATAAAACTCATATCTTGATCACAGTTCCCTGAAGTCCCCTCTTCTACCAGGTCATCAATTAATCTTTTTTATTGCACAATGTCTGGATCCAAAGTGTGTCAGAATCTAGAACCGGTGGTCACTATTTAAAAATAACATGCCACCTGTTTAAGGCTGCTATTTTCCACTGCAGAGGTCATGAGGACACCCTTCTTCACAAGGGCACACTGCCTTAAAATCAGACGGTTTGCCCTGGCCATAGAGTCATTGAGTGATACAGTGTGGAAACAGGCCCTTCAGCCCAACTTGCCCAACCTACCCTAGTCCCACCTGGCTGCGTTTGGCTCATCTTCCTCCAAACCTGTCTTATCCATGTACCTGTCTAAATGTTTCTTAAACGTTGCGATAATCCCAGCCTCAACTACCTCCTCTGGCAGCTCGTTCCATGCACTCTTGAAATGACTGATTCTTATTAAATTGTTATTCTTATGATAGATGATGTCGCAAAGAAGTGCAGATCCTGGGACCTTGTGTAGGACGCGATCCCCTGTGCGGGAATCGCCCGATCCAGCGATCCCCGCACACTAACACTATCCTACACACACCAGGGACAATTTACATTTATACCAAGCCAATTAACCTACAAACCTGCACGTCTTTGGAGCGTGGGAGGAAACCATGGATCTCGGAGAAAACCCACGCAGGTCACGGGGAGAACGTACAAACTCCGTACAGGCAGCACCCGTAGTGGGGATCGAACCCGGGTCTCCAGCGCTGCATTCTCTGCAAGGCAGCAACGCTGTAAGGCTGCTAAGAAGTGCAGACCCTGGGACCTAGCTGGAGGAAGGTCCATCCAAACTCGTAGAGTGACACAGTGTGGAAACAGGCCCTTCGGCCCAATTTGCCCACACCGGCCAACATGTCCCATCTGCCTGCGTTTGGCCCATATCCCTCTAGATCTGTTCTATCCACCATCCAAACTTCCAAACATTTCTTAACCGTTGCGATAGTCCCAGCCTCAACTACCTCCTCCGTCTGAAGAAGGGTCACGACCTGAAACGTTGCCTATCTCCTTCGCTCCTTGGATGCTGCTGCACCCGCTGAGTTTCTCCAGCTTTTTGTGTAACCCCACCTCGTCCGGCAGCTCGTTCTATACACCCACCACCCTTTGTGTGAAAAAGTTACCCCTCAGATTCTTATAAAATCCTTCTCCCCTCACGTTAAACCTATGTCCGCTGGTCCTCGATTCCCCTACTCTGGGCAAGAGACTACCCGATCTACTCCTCTCATGATTTTGTACACCTCTATAAGATCACCCCTCATCCTCCTGCGCTCTATGTGAATCCTTTGACTATTTTTAAGGCAAAGGGAGAGAGATACAATACGATATGATATGATACATGGGCCAAAACCCCGGCGGGGGGGGGGGGTGTGTGTCCCCCCCATGTTTTAAAAGCGATTTCCGCCCATGATGTACGATAGAACTTTATTTATCCCAGGAGGGAAGTTGATCTGCCAACAGTCATATAGCACAACGAGATACCTGAAACTTGAAACTAAAGGGCCCTGTCCCACTTTCCCGAGTTAGTCACGGATTCTCCCGAGTCATCCCCGTGGTTCAAGCCCGCAGAATGTCCGTAACGAGTCCGTGGATACATCGTAGCGGCTCGCTATGCCAGCCGCCGGCACTCGGGGCATCAGGCGAGTCGGGACGTTTTTTCCAGCCTGATAAAAAGTGTCCACAATGCCGCCTCTCCGACCGTTGCAATAATTATTTTACCGTTATACGGTGGAACGGACTTGCCGACAAACAGGGACTTCAATTGGTGAAATTCTTTGCAGCCCAGATTCTGTTTCGATTTTCCTCTTTTTTTTCCCTTTTTATCTTTTTGTTTTTATATATACACGTTCTCCTTTAAACACGTAACTATATTTACTATATAGAACATAATAACTGGCTTTTTGTCTTTCTTTTTTTTTTAATTTTCCTTTCCTTTTTTTAGGGTCTATCTTTTAACCCCCCTTCTCCTAGGTATGTTACAAAACTTACCTTGAGCAGCGCTGCAGTTCCGCCGCTCCCCGTGCGCGCGACTTTGGCGCCTTTCAGAGGGGGGGCGGGCCTAAAGTGCCGTTTTTCCGCAGGCAGGGATAATCGATCCATGCCGGGCGATTTGGTTGCGGAAGAAAAATCGCTCCGGCATTTCATTCATGAAGGTATTTTTAAATGACGCTGAATTATTTATTAACGAGAGTAATTTAAAAATCACCTTCAAAAGCCGTGAGCGCCGACAACCGGAAGGATTTTGCGTAGGGGAGAAAAAAAGGTAAATAGTTTATTTTTATATTAAAAGTTGTTTTTTCGGGAGGCTTTAATAACATTTTCATGTTGCAAAATGGGGTCCAAAAAATGTATGAACAAACAGTAATTTTCCTAACGACTTCACCGCTAACCGCAACGTTCCAATCCACCGCATTCCGCTAAAACCCACTCGCTAGTTGATTTAAATGGCCATTAATTTACAGGCATTAAACACTAAATTCCTTCCATTTGGCCCAGAAATTCATGAAAATGAGATTTAAAAATTATGTTATATTGTGGATTATTGTGTGACTGTTATTTGGACACTTAGGCAATTTAAAAAAAGTTTATCTTTTCTTAAGAAATGGATAGATGTTTAGATCTACTCATTGAATTTTGTAATTAGCTACAATTAGATAACTAACTAATTATATGCTTTAATTTCAGGTCATCCAAGTAAGATTGTTTCGTATTTGTTTCAGAATGCTTCAATCTATAATAACTGAAAATTTCATTGAGTTCTCTTAATTTTTAAGAAAGTTATGGGCTTTTAACTGTTCCAGATCACAGCTTTTGAGTTAAGTCAATTGAAAGGCAATGGGGAGCAAGATGCTAATTTCCGAGTATGAAAATGGCCATAACTTTCTTAATACTGAAGATATGAAAGTGAATTAGGTGTCAAATTAAACTTCTTTTTATGCTTTATCTGATGGGATAAATTGCAGACTTGATTTTTAAAATCTCAAAATTTTGTAACATTGCTACTTTTCTAATTCTTCGACAAAGGGGTTCTTCTCCCCTTTGGCGCGCTCTTTCACTATCACAACTCTTTTCACATTTCACTCTCTTTCTCTCTATTCTTTTTTTTTTAAGCCATAAAATTATGGGGTACAATGATTGTAACAGTATATATGTGTATATTGATGTATTTACCTCTAATTAAAAAAAAAAAAAAAAAAACTATATTTACATAGAGGTCTACACTCAAGCTGTATTTTGACACTGGACTCATATTAAGGTTATACCTGTTATTAATGTAATCCTGATCCCTATGGATCAATATCATTGTTATGTTTAGCATTATTATTTTTTGTTCTTCTTTTGTTCTGGTTTTTGATAAAAACTAATAAAAAGGTTTTAAAAGAAAGAAAAAATGTCGACGTGTAAAAAAAAAATAGCCCCGAGTGGCTGTGGCTGGCATAGCGAGCCGCTACGATATATCCACGGACTCCTACGGACTCGTTACGGATATTCCGCGGGTTTGAACCAAGGGGAGAATTTGTGAATAACTCGGGAAAGTGGGACAGGCCCTTAAAGTGCTGAGTGTTTGGGGATGTGCAAGCATTGGGGAGGGGTGTGGGTGGAGGGGGGGGGGGGGGGGGGAGAGAGAGGTGGGTCATTGAGGGGTGTACTGTACTGTCCAAGATGCTCTGCAGTTGCCTGATTACAGCTGTTTCTGAAAGTCCGATCAAGGATAGTCCGAGGGTCACCAATGAGGCAGATGTTCTCTGGTTGTGGTGGGATGGTTCAGTTGCCTGATAACAGCTGGGAAGAAACTGCCCCTGAATCTGGAGGTGTGCGTTTTCACACTTCTGTACCTCTTGCCCGATGGGAGAGGGGAGAAGAAGGAGTGTCCGGGGTGATACTGGTCCTTGATGATGCTGCTGGCCGTGCCGAGGTGTGGATGGAGTCAGTGGAAGGGAGGTTGGCTTGTGCGATGGTCTGGGCTGCGTCCACAATTCTCTGCAATTTCTTGTACATTAATATCTATCATTAATATCTGAACTTGACTTCATATCCTTACGATCACCAGATGATCCTGGATTCTTGCAGAGCTCAAACCTGTATCACTGATTTGCGACATTGAAATTTGAGAGGTAATCGCCCTGCACAATTTCACTGAACAGAGGAAGTCAGGAAATAGCCTCCAGCAGAATCATCAGAATGGATGGATTACATCTTGCTCTGCCTCCTCACTGGCAATAAGCTTGTGATTTATCACATCCCAAAACTGTCATTTTGCACGGAAGGTCTTCACAAGCGCGGCACAGTCACTGCCTCACGGCGCCAGAGACCCGGGTTCGATCCCGGCCACGGGCGCTGTCTGTACGGAGTTTGTACGTTCTCCCCGTGACCTGCGTGGGTTTTCACTGAGATCTTCAGTTTCTTCCCAAAGACTTGCAGGTTTGTAGGTCATATACCTGTATTGTGAGCAGGACATATATATATATGTGTGTGTGTGTGTGTGTGAGTGTGTGTATGAGTAGGTCATATATATATATATGTGTGTGTGTGTGTGTGTGTGTGTGTGTGTGTGTGTGTGCGTAGGTCATATATATATATATATGTGTGTGTGTGTGTGTGTGTGTGTGTGTGTGTGTGTGTGTGTGTGTGTGAGTAGGTCATATATATATATATGTGTGTGTGTGTGTGTGTGTGTGTGTGTGTGTGAGTAGGTCATATATATATATGTGTGTGTGTGTGTGTGTGTGTGTGTGTGTGTGTGTGTGTGTGTGTGTGTGTGTGTGTGTGTGTGTGTGTGTGTGTGTGAGTAGGTCATATATATATATGTGTGTGTGTGTGTGTGTGTGTGTGCGTAGGTCATATATATATATATATGTGTGTGTGTGTGTGTGTGTGTGTGTGTGTGTGTGTGTGTGTGTGTGTGTGTGTGTGTGAGTAGGTCATATATATATATATGTGTGTGTGTGTGTGTGTGTGTGTGCGTAGGTCATATATATATATATGTGTGTGTGTGTGTGTGTGTGTGTGTGTGTGTGTGCGTAGGTCATATATATATATATGTGTGTGTGTGTGTGTGTGTATGTGTGTGTGTGTGTGTGAGCAGGTCATATATATATATGTGTGTGTGTGTGTGTGTGTGTGTGTGAGCAGGTCATATATATATATATGTGTGTGTGTGTGTGTGTGTGTGTGTGTGTGTGTGAGTAGGTCATATATATATATATGTGTGTGTGTGTGTGTGTGTGAGCAGGTCATATATATATATATATATATGTGTGTGTGTGTGAGCAGGTCATATATATATATATGTGTGTGTGTGTGAGCAGGTCATATATATATATATGTGTGTGTGTGTGTGTGTATGTGTGTGTGTGTGTGTGAGCAGGTCATATATATATATGTGTGTGTGTGTGTGTGTGTGAGCAGGTCATATATATATATATGTGTGTGTGTGTGTGTGTGTGTGTGTGTGTGTGTGTGTGTGTGTGTGTGAGCAGGTCATATATATATATGTGTGTGTGTGTGTGTGAGCAGGTCATATATATATATATGTGTGTGTGTGAGCAGGTCATATATATATATATGTGTGTGTGTGTGTGTGTGTGAGCAGGTCATATATATATATATGTGTGTGTGTGTGTGTGAGCAGGTCATATATATATATATGTGTGTGTGTGTGTGTGTGTGAGCAGGTCATATATATATATATGTGTGTGTGTGTGTGTGTGTGTGTGTGTGTGTGTGTGAGCAGGTCATATATATATATGTGTGTGTGTGTGTGTGTGAGTAGGTCATATATATATATATATGTGTGTGTGTGTGTGTGAACAGGTCATATATATATATATGTGTGTGTGTGTGTGAGCAGGTCATATATATATATGTGTGTGTGTGTGTGTGTGTGTGTGTGTGAGCAGGTCATATATATATATGTGTGTGTGTGTGTGTGAGCAGGTCATATATATATATGTGTGTGTGTGTGTGTGAGCAGGTCATATATATATATGTGTGTGTGTGTGTGTGTGTGTGTGTGTGAGCAGGTCATATATATATATGTGTGTGTGTGTGTGTGTGTGAGCAGGTCATATATATATATATGTGTGTGTGTGTGTGTGTGTGAGCAGGTCATATATATATATATGTGTGTGTGTGTGTGAGCAGGTCATATATATATGTGTGTGTGTGTGTGTGTGTGTGTGTGTGTGAGCAGGTCATATATATATATGTGTGTGTGTGTGTGTGTGTGTGTGTGTGTGTGTGTGTGTGTGAGTAGGTCATATTTGTCAATAAAGAAATTCAATTCTAAACATTCCAAAGACATATAGGTTTGGAGGACATATATATATATATGTATATATACATATATACAGAGAATATATATACAGCGAAAGGTTGAACAAAGGTTGTACATTTTTGGTCGCCTAATTATAGGAAGGATGTCAACAAAATAGAGAGAGTACAGAGGAGATTTACTAGAATGTTGCCTGGGTTCCAGCAACTAAGTTACAGAGAAAGGTTGAACAAGTTAGGTCTTTATTCTTTGGAGCGCAGAAGGTTAAGGGGGGACTTGATTGAGGCCTTTAAAATGATGAAAGGGATAGACAGAGTTGACGTGGATAAGCTTTTCCCATTGAGGGTAGGGAAGATTCAAACAAGAGGGCATGACATGAGAATTAAGGGACAGAAGTTTAGGGGTAACATGAGGGGGAACTTCTTTACTCAGAGAGTGGTGGCTGTGTGGAATGATCTTCCAGCAGAAGTGGTGGAGGCAGGATCGATTTTAACATTTAAAAGTAAAGTGGATAGGTATATGGACGGGAAGGGAATGGAGGGGTATGGTCTGAGTGCAGGTAGATGGGACTAGGGGAAAATAAATGGTCGGCATGGACTGGAAGGGCCGAGAAGGCCTGTTTCTGTGCTGTAATTGTTATATGGTTATATGGTTTTATATATATATATATATATATATATATATATATAT